>JADMLL010000001.1:2674970-2718068 GCA_016920875.1 Columbicola columbae | reverse complement strand
TATATTCTACCTCAGTGGACTTTGTGGGAAACCCAAAAACCCAGGAAAGAGTGAAAAGAGGAGGAGAGGAGGAAGTGAAAAGGCTTTTGGCGGGTGAAACCGAGGAAGTGAAAATGGCGTGGCTGACCCTATGGGTGTTCCGGAAGCCTTTTTCCCTGTTTCCAAAATTAGTTAGAACCAGGATTCCTTCCGTCCTTCATTTGCCATTTGAAATTCATATTTATTCATCGACTCAATGGGAGTGGTCCCAGAGGGTGTTTGAAATATTCTAAAGCCAGTTTCCCTTTGCACATCATGTTGAACTATTATATTCCCTTCATATTTTTAAGAAATTGATGAAGGCTTTCCTTTTGTCTTCAGTTCCTATTATTTGCCTGTATAAACTTGTTGTGGCCCTAAGGAGTAGAAGAAGGAGGTGTAAGATGAGAATGTCTTTTAAAAACGAAAAGAATGATATCAACCAAGGAAGTTCAAAAGAAAAAGAAATAAAGAGAGAAAGAGGAAAGGAGAGATGGAAGTAGAAACTGTAAACAGACGGATGAAAAGGAGAGAAAAGAGATGAGAAAGAAACGAAACAATTGATGAGGAAGGAAAGAATGAATGAATGAATGAATGAATAGAAAACAATCAAGTTAGATGAATTTAAAATGAAACAAGAAACCACGAAATAATAAGAAACTAAACACGTATAAAGTGGAGAGAAGAAAGTGAAATCATGTTCATCCCAAAGACGTTGCCATTCTCCGGACTTTCTTCTTCGCCGGCATCGTGTGAAAAATTTTTCTGCTTTCCACAGCGACTTTTCACTTCGTCAGCAAAAAGAAAGAAAATTCGCTTTTTATTTCCCTGCTTGATTTTCACGTTCGCATGTTCGTCAACGACTTCATTTTGCCACTCCAAAGTTCTTTGGCTTCATCCAAAACTCAGGTTTTAAAGACAGACAAAATTGTAACACTTTCTTCAAGTTTTCCCTGCTGAGTGTAAGTTGGTGGCACATAGTAAAGAAGACGTTGTTTTCTATTTCTCAACAAGTTAGCCAATGATTTATTGATTAAACCTGATCTTAGAACGAATCTCTGTGGCTCATACATTTTGAAACCAATTGCTTAGTTGGCTAAAGCATTCAGACTTAGGCTAGGCTTCACTACTTTGACAATAAAGTGCTGACCAGTCCATCAATCCAAGGTGCGTGGTCTTGGTCACAAACACTCTACTGAAAGTATCATCCAGAATCCCATTAGCAATCATTAAAAATGATTCAAATGTCTCATAATACACAGTATAACGAAGAAACGTCTCCTGTATGACAAGCTGTTTGTACCACATTACAAAAGTACGGTGACCGAAGTGAAGGAAATTTTGAGTCTCAGCAAGCCAGATTGGCTTGTGCCCTGACGATGTCAGCAAGCGTTGAGCTGGCTAAACGTTGGTTTGCCATACAGTAAGTTAGTGCAACAATCAGTGTATAATGTATATAGTTTCAAGTATAATTAATTTTTTTGCTGATACTGAAATCATTTACACGGCGTCATGTTGGAAGAACTGACCAAAGTTTCATCCACTTCGATAACTGTGACAAACTCACCCTCACAATGTCCACAGCTAAACCCATTGTATAAATGATTTTAATTTCAATTTCAATTTACACTGCGGAAGCTTACCTTCAATAATAATTTTTTGTTGTTTAAATCTGACATTTCATTCGCTGGAACCTGATAAAAGCGAGTGAGAATTGATTGTCTAAAATACGGTATTAGAAAGAGAGAGAAGAGAAATGAACATGGATTAAACATTTAGAATACAAAGAGATAGTCATATGGACGCCATTTTGTCCAGGCTTGATACTGTCGAGATTCTAATCCCCGTGAATCCATCTTAAAACAAGCAATTTAGCGCGGAGGAATCGCAGTCTCGCCTCATCCTGATCGAGGAAAAGTGTGAGAAGAGCAGGAGAGTGGGAGTGTCGGTATCATCACCATCGAATAATCCGAAAAATTTGGTTCCCAGGGAAAATTCGGATCACGTTCAGTGAATTCATTAATCTTCCAGCCCTCGTGTTATTTAATTTTGAAACAATTACCCCAAAATACTGAGTTCTTTAATAATGGAAACCTTGTTTCCAGCTCATTGTTCTCCCGGTTTTTGTTTTGTTCTCTATCTCCCACCCTGTTTTTAACCTATTTCCTCTTTTCTTTCTTCTTCCACTCACCTCTTCATCAATTCCTCTTAATTTATATATACTTTTCACCACAACAAAACCTTTTCTCTTTTTGTTTTGTTTTGTTTTTGTTCTTTGTGAATCTGTTCTTTTTCATTCCTGTGTTTTCTCGACCAGCTTGTTCATTGTTCACTTTTTCCATTCCCTTTTCCCACAATTTTCCCTTTCTTCAGTTTTATTCTAAATCGCTTGTTGCAATTGTTAAATTGGTTTCTCTTAGAAAATGAGAGAAGTCGTCAGCTATTGAGAAAGAACTCCAAATGAAGGAACTACGCTAAAACAGAGAAAGAAGAGACGTTTAGCCAAATTGTTGGAAAGGAACTGGCTACAGGAGGAACAAGAACTATGGGTCTGAATGCACCAAAAGCCCGTGAAAACACAAGAGTGAGGAAATGGAGGGTGGATTGAGAACAGATCCCAGCAAGCCTTCGACTGGAATTCACAAGGAAACCAAGAAGAAGACGAAGACCAAGGAAGACTCGAAGGTGAATAGACGAAGAGAAGGTGGCAGCAGCAAAACAACTTGGCTGAAGCAAAGAAAACAAGCCTCAGCCAAGTGCAATAACAGACCCTTGTATACTATGCCCCCACGTCTAAAGGTGACTTATGAGAGGTAAAGACTTATTACATATATTAAAGCGGTGGGATAGGAAAAAGTGATAAATGAGAAAGAAGACAGGAAAAGATTTTCAAAAAAAGAATACACAAAAAGAAAAGAAAGATCTTTTGAAATGATTAAAATCAAAATGTTGAAAAGCTGATCACAAAAGGAAAAAGACAAAAGTAAGAAAACAAATCCAAGTCCAAAGAAATTGGCGACAATTCAAATAAAAAGGAGGAAGATAAGACAGGATCTAAAATCCTTGGACGGAATGACGACAGAGGAAGTGACGACAATATATGACGTCATTAGAAATCTCTTCCAACAGCGAAACACGCCTTTCTCTTCACATATTGTTAATTAATATAACAGGTGAACGGAACGGAAATTAAGATGAGGCGAAATTGACACGCGGAAATACCACACTCTCTCTCTCTCTGCTTCCATCTTTCTCTCTTTTCCTCCATTTATTTCCTCTTTTCTCCTCTTCCTTCCCCCAATGCGACAAAACCACCCTTTACAATGCAGCATCGTCCTTGAACATTTCGGCAGAGTGACAGACCAAAATTATTCGAAACCGGAAACGCGCTATTCATAAAAACCGCCGTTCGACTTTTTGGGTTTAGTATTTCGAAAGAGTTTCCGTTTATACCGACCAATAAAAATCATTTAATAAATAAACCAGTCTCGTAAACAAACCAAAGTCGAAATTTAAATTGTAAAGAAATTAAAAATAGACTGAAAATTTTTCGGGTTGAAATTTCCAGATGGAACTTTTCATTTTCAAGGAAATTAAAAGAAGGAGGAGGATGACGGGGGAACAAGGACGACGACGACGACAGCGGCGATGGCAATGATGATGATAAAGACGGGGACTGTGTAGAAAAAGGAAAATAAAACTTTTCGTGAAAATATTTTGTTGTTGGAGGATGAGACAAAAAACGTTCGCATGTCTTTCTGTCCTCTTTTCCCTTTTTTCTCTTAAATAGTTCATGAAATATTTATTGCCTTTCTTCTTCTCCTCCTCCTCCTCTCTCTCTCTTTTCGCTGTTTTCTTGTATTTCCCTCTGATTCCTTGAACTAGAACTCACCCGAAGTTATAAAATTTTCAGTTGATGACTGAAACTCACGAACGAGTTTGAATACATTGAAAATTCGGGGCTTTAAATCAGAATCTAGTGGTTAGTGATACTTGACGAATTTAGTTCTGTTGGAGGATGAATAGTTGCTGTGATGGAGGTTTGAGAATGTGCTTTACATTTACTCAGATATCTGCTGTCGTGTTCTATGCATTTTGTCAAGGGTCAAACGGTGGAAAATAAGGTAGAAAACTTGTTTGATGTTCGTCAAATTAGAACACTGGGAAAAGGGGGATTTGGATCATCATACAAGGCCTTGTAGAAAAAGTTTCAATTGTGTTGTAAAAAAGTCTTATCGATCGATCGATTAAAAAACCATTACTAGAGTCTCACAACTTTGGTAGTAATGTTCAGTCAGCAAGAGGTGGTTGAAATAAGGTAGCAGATAAGTTTGCAACGCAAACAGAATATCAAAGTTAAGTAATGGTAGTTGCAGAGCCTCTACCACTTATCTTCCTCATATCGCGTGAAAGTTCCAATAAATAAGTCAGGAGAGCCAGAAGCGTAAGACAAAACCGACCAAGGAAATATTCTACTGAGAACGGCCGATTCAGCTGGAAGACAACATGGTCACCAGAAATCCATCGTGAAAATTAAAAGGCAGAGAA
Source organism: Columbicola columbae (assembly GCA_016920875.1). Classification (NCBI taxonomy): domain Eukaryota; kingdom Metazoa; phylum Arthropoda; class Insecta; order Psocodea; family Philopteridae; genus Columbicola; species Columbicola columbae. Next base: position 2,713,502 of record JADMLL010000001.1, on the reverse strand, counting down.
ACCAGAGGAGGAGAAAACAGAAACCAATATCTAAAGTGAGGAAAAGGTGAAAATTAGGAGAGAAGCTCCGCTGGACAAGAAAAATGAAATCGGAAGGAAAAGAAAAGTTTTTCGATTTGAGAATCGATCGATCAATAAGACTTTTTTCCAACAGAATTGAAACTTTTTCTCAAGACCTTGTTTGATGATCCGAATCTCTTTTTTTCCACTGTCCGAGTTTAACGAACATCAAACAAGTTTTCCATCCTGTCTTCCACCGTTGAACTTCCATCTTCTTCCTCCAAAATTTCCGTGTCCATAAAACTGTAAAACAGGTCTCTGAAGGGATCTGCAGTAACTGTCATTAATTCAAAACCTCCTAATCTCCTTCAGGGACGCTCAAATTTCCATTTTTATTATTATTATTTTATGACTCAAACCAGTGGGGATTTAATCAAAGCGACACACAACCCGACCACAATCAAATAAAACATTATCATGGGTAAGCCGAAGATCCGCTACTGATAACCTTTTTCCGTCACCTTCTCTCTCTCTTTCCTCCGCTCTGTTTCGAGCAAAGCAAGCCCATCATCGAAACCCTAGGGAATGATGATTAATTCGGTAAATCCCCTTAGTTCATAAAGCCCTTCATTAGAACTATATTATATTATATTATATATTAAAAGAGAAATATAATATTTTAAAGTCGTAGAATATAAATATAATACAAATTCTAGAAGGAAAATTTTAAATTCTCAGAACGCGAGGAGAGTCTTACTCTCTTTCTTTTCCTCTTCCCTCTCTCTCTCTCTCTCTCCTTAAAAATCTTCTCCAATTTGTTTTAGAAATGATTCTGATCCTCTCATAAAAATGGAGGAGGAAGAAAGAGAGGAAGAGGAAGAGAGAGGAAGAAGAAAGTAATTTTCTCGTTTTTCATATTTTATTCTTTCTTTTATCCTCTCAAGGACAGAGAAAAATTATGTAAAGATGTAAGGGCAAAAACAAAAGGAGAGAAAGAGAGAGAATGAGGAGGCAGAGGGAAGAAAAGAAATCTCATAAATGAAAAAGAAAATTTCTAAGACATAACTTTGACTCTCCTCTCAGTAACTTTTTAAAGAAACAAAAAGGAGAGAATAGAAGGGTAGAATGATGGAAGTAAAAGGATTTGGGAGAAAAGAAAAGGAGTAAGGAGAGGTAATCAAGATAAGAATTATGAGAATGAAGCTCGAAAAGGTTGAGGACGCAAAGATGTCCGCCCTGGGAAATAGAAAAGAAATCAAAATGTTCCCCCGGGAAAAGGAGAGAGAGGGAGGAGAGAAGAGAACCGCCGATCAATTAACAATCAATAATGGATATTTGACGTGATGAACGCAATCAGATGATATCATACTTAACCCGTTCCACTGTCCTACTTTGAGGACAACAGCTTTTCAAGAATTTTCCGCCACAGGAGTTGTCAGGTGGCTCAGTCACAAACACGGCCGGAGTGTTTACGTACAATTTTATGTATCGCAATAAACTGGAATTTGTTCTCTAAGTGTTATTCACTTCTAAATATATGTTCTATAATAATATTGGGATCAAAAATTGGACAATTATCATACATGAAACAATCATCTGTTGCAACTGGAGGTAAAGCCTAAAGCAAGGGTCTTCAACCCGCGGCCCGCCGATATGTTTTTGCGGCCCGCCAACGACTGCACAAAATAGTTTTAGAAAAATAAACTAACACTGACCAACTGCATTGGATTGATTTTTAATTGCGCCTTTTGTTGACGTTGGCTCAATAAATAAATGTTTGTTTAATCATCCTGACCATTGCCGAAAAATTTTATAAAAATACCTATGGTGCGGCCATGCATAAAAATTTTTAGCCCTAAATGTGTACAACATTGAAGACCCCTGGACTAAAGGATGGCATAAGAGACAGCTGAGAATAAAAAAGTACTAATAATAATAATAATAATATTTTTCTTTCTTTCCCGTCCGTTTACTCCAACGGGGTGGGTGCATATATTTGAAAGAATTTTTACAATTTATTTATTATACCCAAATAGTCCCAAATAGACCTTGGGCTCTACCAGTGATGGCAGGACAGACGAAGAGATTGTGTCGCGGATCGCTCAGGCTGGGGCAGTAATGCAACAGTTGGGACGGTCCGTAGGGAGGAGGGCTGGGCTGAGCAGCCAGGCGAAGCTCAGCATCTTCCGGTCGGTTTATGTTCCTGTCCTCACTTATGGTCATGAGGTGTGGGTGATGACCGAAAGGATCAGATCCCGGGTACAAAGGCCGAAATGAGGTATCTCCGAGCGGTGGCTGGTGTGTCGAGGCAGGTGTCGAAACACAGCCATTCGCGAGGGACTTCAGTCGAGCCGCTTTTCTCCGATCGAGAGATCCATACTCCGATGGTTTGGGCACGTTCAAAGGCTCCCCCAGAACGTCTGGTTCGTCGGGTCTGCGGAGTGCCTGGGAGGAGTGGCCTAGTGTCGTCCGCAGGCAGGTAGCTCAGGTGAAGGCCTTGGCCGAATCCCGCATGATAACCCTGGTTTGATCAATAGCGGAGGAAGCCCTTGTTGCTTTCCTCACACACTAACGGATGAGCGGTTTATGAAAAAGTAAAAGTAAATAGGCTCTGAGCCTCTATTGGTGTATGTTATTATTATTATAATCATTATTGCAGGCTAAAAATAAAAACATTCCACCAGTTTTACTAAACAAGTTTACATCATTGTACTTAAATCTAATTTTACAAAAAGTTAAAACTATTAAACCTAAAACTAATTTACAAGTAAAATTTAATTTATTAAACTAAAAACTATCTTAGAGATGGTCCTTTATTTATTCTAACAATCTCATTCTTATTGAAATAATAATAATAATAATAATAGAACAGTGTGCAATAAAATGAAATAGAGTGAAGAGAAGTGAAGGAAATAAGATAAAGAGTAATAATAATATAACAGGTAGAGAGTGTTAGAATAAGATAAGAGAATAAAAAGAAGAAAGAGGAGGAAAAATAAGAAAGGTGGAAGGGTAGAAACATATAATATAGTCGTAATTCCTACTACAAGAATTGTTTACATACGTATATCAGAAGTTACGGTATATTCCTTTGTTGTATTTGATACTGTATTCGTAAGTTTCAGTATCAAAAGTAGAATTGAAAAAGTTGTGGGGTGTTTCAGTCTTCGTCTTGTTGTTGATAATTGTAGATTTTTTTTTACGCGGTTTCTAATCTAAACATTGTTTGGACTTGATGAAGCCACCTTAGGGAAGACAAGTGTTTTCTACGGACGTCATTGCAGTTCAAGCAATAGATACATACTGTTCGCAATTGTTTATAATGTTTTAATCAGAAAGTCGTGTTTTATTATAAGTCAAAGGCTAAACAAATGTTGCATAAATCGAGACCCGATTGTCTAAAGTCCTCTCACCCTTTCCAATAGTGAAATTCTACAACAGCATGATTGCTCCAGAAGAGCTCAAAAGCAAAATAAAAATCGGTAGCGTTACGTCAAACGCACACAAAACTAAAACCTCACTACTCATACAAAACAATAGAATCTACAATAATATAAATATATATACATATGGGGAGGGGTAGGAAGAGAACATAAACAATTTGTATTTATTCACTGTAGGGAATCGAGTTTAATTGACATTTGTATCTGTCGTAACATAAAAAGACAGTACTTAGAGAAGAGCCTTGTTTTCCTCTCTCTTGTCCTTCCCTCCTCCACTGCCCTCCCATCGCTGAGAATACCTTCTGGGTCGTTTCAAACCCAAACCCATCAAAAACGTTTTTATTGTGCGGAAAAGATTATGGAAATAATGTAAAGTAATAAATATTTTAAAGTAGAAAATTAAAAAAGTTTTCAATTTTTTAGGGCTTACAAGGGAAGGGATAAGGAATTGGAGGTAGAGGGAATGGGATAAGGGCGGCGGGGAGGAGGGAAATTTTAACTCCGAAGATGATACTTTAAGTCGTTTAAATTAGAAAAATATTTTCGATAAGATGGCTAAATAAAAAGAAGAAATTTTAAAAGATTTCCTTAAGACTGGGGATTTAGTTCCCGTGATCATAAATGATTATTGTTCCAATAAGAGGTTTTGGCCTTAAACTGTCAGCTATTTTCCTTGTTTTTGGGTTGTTACCAGTTTATTTTGTTTACGATTTATTTTGCTCGTGTTTTGCAGAGGTTGTTAATCATCTTGCTGTAGTGAATGGCTGCCTGATCCCACTTTTGACACCAAAATTTATGTAATGATGAACGGGTGGATGGTCGAGATAGACGAATAACGTAGACTTTATTTCTTTTCTTTTCAACTTTATTTATCCTATTATTTCACTTTCTTCCCTTTCACCAGCTCTATAGATGCCCCTAATTTTTATTTGCAATTCTTGCCCTCTTCAGCCTTCTCTGTTGGTTTTTCTAACTCCTGACTCTGCCTCCCTTTGAAGTCTACTTCAGACTGACACAGCTTTTCCTATCTTGGGTCAAGGCGTGATTATCACTTTCTCACCCTTGATATCAGATAGTATTATCTCATCTTTTCCTTCTAAATTCTGAACAAAGGGTTTATTGAGGGTCACTTGTATCTCTGCTGACGAAGGCTTATTATATCCATCATCACCGAGTTATCCTGATTCAGTTATATAAACAACCCTTATTTATGGCTGTCTATGACTGACTCAACACCTTTGAACTGTTGAGGATAAAGACCGTGAACAAGTTGCTCGAAAAACTATATTTATTTATTTCAACATAAAATAACCTACGTCGACCGGTACATTGCAGTGAGCAATCTAAGAAAATACTATATACAAATATTCAATGGACACCTATTTTTGCATTTAAATGTTACAGTTTCTGATTGCTGATGAGGCTGTTTTGAGTGTTACGGTATGTGTCAGTCGTGAAGTATTGAGTCTTGAACAATAACTATTCAACTAACTGATGATTCTTAAAATTATGAAAATGAAGAATTCTTGCGTTTGACTCTGAGTCATATGATAAAAGGCGATAAGTTTTAAGATTTAATATTTTATGATTGTTAAGAAGAATGACTGATAAATGACATTTAAAAATTTAGTATCGGTGTTTTAGATTCGTCATACCTACGGTCATTTTAAGGTTCTTACACAGTATGTAAGTGCCTATCAGTAATTATCACACATATTATTATAAAAAATTAATTTATATTAATTGAGTAAGTTATTTAAAATAATTAAATGAATAGAGTAAAACCCTGTTATCTGTTAGCGACCTATAATTAACCGTAATTAAAGTAAACTGTCCAAGGAAAAGAATTAAAACTTTCAAATATAAAATAAAACTGCCGTAAAATCTTTTCAAAGAAAAAGAAAAGTCAAAAGGAAAGAAAGAAAGAAAGAAAGAAAGGAGAAAGTTTTGCTGGTAGAAATCATCTGATTGATCACCTCAGCCATTATTAAATTATTTTTCCTTATTATCTAACCTCAATTTATTAAATTTGGCAGAACCTTCCTTCTTCCTCCTCTTACTCCTACCCATCACTCCTTCCCATCCTGGCCTTGTTCTTATTCTTCTTCTTTTCTTTTTCAACTATATTTCATATACTTTTAATTAAACGCATCTGAAATCGTGTAGAATCAACCTTGTGTTCAAAAAAAAAGTCTGAGACAGCAAATTTCCCCCCTCCCACCCGACAGGAAAAAAAGAAAATAAATATCCTCCTGTTGTTTTCCTTCTTCCATTTCTCTACTTCCTCCGTTGGATTTCTTCAAAATGTGATTAATTACAAGTTAAGTGAGTTGATTAAAATTAAAATCTACCTCTCTGCCCCCCCTTCATCTCCTACCACCCAATTTTCCTTTTTTTCCTTCGGCAATTTTTTCTTCCAACCTCCGCAACCTTTCTCCTCCATCTTTTTTTCATTTTACCTCGGACGAAGGAGATAATAAAAAGAAAAGAAACCTTTGATATTGTTCCCCGCTCCTCGAACCTCGCGGGGCATCTTAATCCGATTTCTCCGGATTTCGGATCGAAATCACTTCCCTGAGTCATTATTTCGAGCTCTGCTAATCCTTCCTCCGCCATCTTTTTTTTCATTTTCTTAATTATTGTTTAACGCTTTAATAATTAGACTCTCGATTAGTTGCGATTGCTTGTCTTTAGTTTATTTATTTGTTATGTTTACTAAATAACTAAATAAGAATTGGATTGTTAATGTTAATTAGTAAAGAATTTTTAATTTATATCTGATATTAATTATTTTTATTTTTACTTTATGTATACAATTTGTTCTGCTCGATTTAGAGTTTGGGCTTTCCTATAACCTTTTGAAAAGTTTATAAACTGGAATTTTGGTTTCAGTGAATCATTTTCAAACACTGTTACATTTTATATTAGTAAAGTGTAAATAAACAGCCCCCAGTCTTTCACACGGGGTGAGTCTGTAACTATAGTGAACTGGGTAAACCTCAGCAGGTGGGTCCTTATGTCCGGGATTCCTTGACAGAACTTTGCTTTGGGCCGTTTCCTGGCGGTATAACTTGAGTGGTACACCTGATAGGAGACAGCTTACCCGTCTCAGGCAGAAGGAAGGCCAGAACAACAGGCACCTGAAAGTATTCTTACTCCATAGAAGCCTCACCAACAATGTGAGGACAAATGACCGATTCGTATCTTGCCTGAAGACTAAATCAATCAAATTACGTAGAAGAAAAACCTGAATGAATCGTAAAGACACTGAACTGGCGAGGCTTAGGTCTATCAATGGGAAGGACCGTCAGAAGTGGAAAAGTCTTCTAGCCTCAACACCGCAAGGCATAAGAGGAAGGACTTACTAAGTAAACACTGACTTGACAACTGCAAAAAATTATTATAGGAATTTTTGGTTCTGACCTTGTATCATGACCTAACCCTCAGGTCACCAAAGGTATGATCAAGCATCACTCATATCCTCCTCAATCTTTTACTTTAAAACCCAGAAGTGAGACCTTATTAACATTCCTCTTTATTTAGTTTCGCCGTTAATAAAGCTCAACCAAACTCGCATGTGTTATTTCCTAATCGTACATAACCCCTAATCTGTTATTCGACAAATACTTAAATGGTGTTTAATATTAATATGTTTACTAATAACTTCTCTCGCATTAGAGGTTATTTGACTAAATAATTTGTTAAAGGTGGGTGACAAGTGGTGCGTGTGTTAATGCCCGATTTAAATTCATTTGTGAAATTGACTACGTAAAAAAGGGAAGCAAATCGAACGTTGCCTCATTTTATTCCAAATAAAAATTTGTTTAACACTCTAAATTGGTCCCAACTTCTTGTCAAGCTCTATTTTTGTTCTTCATTTATTTTATTCGGAAGTAGATAATGAACAATAAAAAAAAGTTTTCAAAAGATAAGAAGAAGAAAGAAGAAAGTTTTCTTTTCAATAATAAACTCGAAAAGACAACAAAAAAAGTTAAAATGTCTAAAAGAATATTTCGAAAAGTAAAGCTGGCATTACTGAACTAAATAAGAATGAGTTCTCGTGATGTTAACCATTTTTGGTTCCAAAGACAGTGAGGTCTGGTTTCATGCCACAGATGAAATGAATTATAGTGAAGATATTACGGTAAAAGTGATTAGTGGGGTATAACTACCACTGACTGTTGATAGTTATGAACTAAGCTTGGTAAATGTGACAAATTATTGATTATTTATCACATTTACCGACTAGTTTATAAAATCTCCGACAAATAATTGGGAACTTAATAAAAGTTGGTGTTACCACGCGAAACGTCAACGTCGACCGAAACCCGCCAAGTTACCCGGTAATAGCGGCCGGTTCCCAAATAATAAATAAATCAACACCCGTGAATTTTAACAGAAATGAGATGTTAACCTTCAAGATTTGAACAACGACTGAAATTGATGTAACAAAATTAACAAAAGCACAAACTTGTAAAACCAAACTGAAAATAGAAAAAGTCGAACCTCGCACATCATCTTGCGAAAAAATAGCTTTTCACAAGTTAAACTCTGTCCAGGCAGCCAGTGAAACTTCTTGGACAGAAGGTTTGTGTCTGGCCGCCTGTGTTCTTGGAATCGAAGCAACCAGCTTTTATTCCTGTGAGAGGAGCTAACAGTTGGCTCAGATGCTTGACTTCGTCTCGTGTATAAGGAGCTTCTAACTCGGAGGTTCATCCTGACGAACACAGCTGTCATAACTCTTTTTCTGAAAACTGACAGAAGTTAAGCATCTGAGTAAACTTTTATCAAATTTCCTACTAAACCATCTGTTAAATGTGATAAAATTCAGTAATTTGTTGCATTTACAAGTTTAATTGGTGATTATGAATAGTCACCGGAAGTTATTATTATGAGTTTTACCGTAATAAAGACACTACTATGTTTTGGAAAGTAATTGTGGTTATTTAATTTTATAAAGTCGCAAGTCGGCTCGAATACTACTTCACTTAACATCGTCACATCCAAAGCACACCGATCCTCGAGTCCTGAGTCCTTCCTAGTGTCTCAGTTATTTCCCTAATTAAACTCATTTTTTGACATGATTTCCATTTGGAGATGGGGTACAAAAGTCCTTCAACGTATTTCTGACGTTGAGGAATAAAAAATCAATGTTCATGTGGTTTAGTAGGATGCCATCAATGAGAACATCGAATCTCGCGATAAGCGTACCCCATTGGGCACCCAACTCCATTTTCTGTTCAGTCTTCATTTTTTGGGATAAAAGAAAAAATATTTGGTTGCTAAAGGATTATATTTGTTAAACGTTTTATACTATTTATACAAACGTTTCACTACATTCTCATTTTAATGATTAACAACTATACAGTCATACAATAATTACGAATGAAAAATATTTTCAAAGGAGAAAATGAGTTTTCTAGACTTTGTCCTCCTTTAGAAAAGAATTGTATTCCATGTTTTTAAAAGTATAAATTCAAAATCAATCAATCTCAGCGATAAATACAAGAATCTCCGAGTTGGTCGCCCTCTTCCCGTCTTCCTAGACCATCAATCTTCTTTAACGTCACGTGATTACACCAGATTTTGCCTCTTAAATTTTGTGTTCTAACGTAAATAGCGTAGTCGAACTGTTTCGAAAACTCAGACTTCAACCTATGGTGAATGTGCTAGAAATTATCTTGTACCTACTAGAAAGAAAAATTAGAGACAAAGCTGTCAAACCCAACAGTAAGAAAAAGGATTCCATAAGAGTTTGAGAAACTCAATTCCGAGCGTTAAGTTCATGAAGCTTTGGGTAGACCCTTGTTTCCCGCCTCAAGTACATGTGGTTACGAGTTGGCAAGGCTAGAAGTGGAACCAGGAAGAAGAAAGGGGGAAGAGAGCGAGAAGAGAGATGAGGAGAGAGACGGAAGTAGAACTTTGAAACAAATTTTCTGCCTCTTGAAAGTGAATTCAACCTAAAATAGATTTCTAACTAAATGCAAGCGCTTCTTCCTTTCTCTTCTGCGATTTTGTTTTCTATTCCTAACCGATCTACTTGTTTCTTCTTAATCGGAAGATAACTTCCCGCCCAGAATTGCAGAAATAGCAAAATCTTAATTTTCAAGTTCTGGCTTAAATCCCCTGGAGCCTCATACAGCTGTTTTGGCAGGTACATCCGCAACTCAAGTGTGAGTAATGATAGTGATCCAAGATTAGAGTGATATGCACTATTGCAAGTTATCAGATCTTTATAAAACTATGAATGACCTGAATCTAGCGGTAGTCACATCCGTCAGCACGCTCCTTTGGGAGGGCACTCTGTTACCTTCAACTTTAGCTCCATTTAATATGACTACTTCCTGTCACAGGAAGATCACCACACCAGAGATCAACTTCAAGTTTATCTTTGACTCACTTTCACGACCACATCCTTTTGTCAACATGTATAAGAAGAAAAATTGGAAAAGTGAAAACTTTTTGACAGTTAGAAAAGAAGAAGGAAAGTCAACAAAACTGAGGTCAACGTTCATGGAGCATGAAAACGTGAAAATCAAACATCCGATCGACCCAGAGCCCTCCTCCTCCTTGAGTCACTTATATTCCACCTTCTTTTCACTCTTCAAGCATTCTTCTTCCCATCTCATCCACGCAAAAATGTAAACATGACAATTTTAGAGCGGCATAAAAAAAATTTTCTTGGTCGTCTAATAAAGCTCGTCTTTAAAGTGTTACACAGGGGGTTTTCTTAAAAAAGACTTTTGTGTCTTTTCATAAAAGTAGAAGAGGAAGAAGATCAAAAGTTATGAGAACTGTTATCGTGGCTATAAACTTGGGAATGAAGAAAGAGAAGAAAGGTAAGGCTTTGTTGCTTCATTTTAGTATTTGGTATATCGATATAGACACACTAAACATATGCACCACCATTTTCCTCCTTTTTTGAACTTGAGTATAAATGATTACCTTCTTCATTTTACTATATTTACGTTTTATTCGTAATAGAAAGTACTGTAAATGTCAGAAGAGACAAAGATGAAAGACTGAGGACACGGGATCCGATTACTAGGTTTTACCCGGTACCTAGTACCCGAGTACTACGTTTAGATGATTCGTTAGTCTTATGGCATTCGTGTGAGGCAGACGGTGCGACCCACTAATATTAATTTAGTACAACGCCAATTCTAACACATCGAGTAAAATAATGACTATTATTGTTATTGACATAATCATGTACATATTTATTGTATACTTATTGTGAGTATCTCACACATTCATGTGTTATTATTCTACTCAGGGAGCACCATGGGTCACTCGCGTACTCATAGATGGATGGAGAACCTTACTGATACTTTTTCTCTTTTAAATCAACCTCAAAGACTCAGTTACTGAATAAACCTTATCATCAGACCATGTTAAACGTCTGGTCTAAAAAATAGCTTCGGTGACAAAGAACAAAAGGTAAACCCAAAGGAAAAGGGTAAAGAAAACACAATACAAAAGATGAACAATCCAACAAAGAAGGCATCACAGACTTTGCTAGGAAGGATTGGGAAAGTCCGACTCTAACGAGACTTACATTGAGACAATAGTGCATCTTTTGATAGAGAATCCACTTGAGAAACCAAAGACTGAAAACCAGAGAAGAGCGGACAACAGCATTCAAGAACGACAGAGCCCAACTTTGAAAATGAGTTTGAGGTATCATTATCACCGGCATTAATTAATTAATTAATTAGTTAGTTAGATTTTATAAAAGTAGCCCAAGTCTTTTATATATTGATTTTTTTGATATAATTTTAATAAATAAAGAAACTGTTACAGTAAGTTTCGGAAACGTTTTCAACATTCATGCCTCCTTTGTTTCCTTCCTGAGAAAAGAGAATCTCCTGCTCGGCGGAATCCAACTTTCAACTTTCTCCTATCTCCTCACCCATCTACAGAATTTCTCTGTCGGGTCTTGAGGAAATCGAGAAGTCTCTTTGTTCAAAGACTTTTCACTTCCTTATTTTCGAGACAACTTTTCCACTTCCTGTTCCTCCTTCTCCTACTGCTTCTACGGTTCGGACCCTTTTTAATCAGCTTTCGACTCACCCAGTCGGCCTACCCCCGTGTTTTTGTGCCTCCTTCGACCTGCTTCTTCTTCTCTTTCCTGTGTTTACTTTGGTTCTCGTCGAATCTCTTTCGAACCGTTATATCCTTTCTAAAATTATTTGACTTGGAGTCTTTTCCCACATTTTAAGGGGATGAGAATATTGAGGGTTCTCTTTAGGGTTGTTTTTAGTTTTTCGATTTTCTCGGTCATCACTTTTTGGTTAAACTTTTAAGTTGAAAGGGAGGTTTTTACAGCTTTACCTGGGACAGCTGATGGGAAAGGTTAAGTAAACACTCTAGGTGATTGCTGACCTTGAATCACGATCTTCTTCTTCTAGTATGTTCGTCTCAAGGTTATACTCTCTTTGCATTATGTTCAGATGAGGCTTATGTTTGATTGGTCACAGCAACTGACTGGGGAGAGTTGAGAGTTCGAGTCCCGTTCCAGATTCTGTAATACTTAAGAGTGTAAAACTCAAAAAATATTTTACGTTTCTCGAAAGTGTGTATTATTTACGAAAAGAGGCCCTCTCAAATGTGAGCAGTTTGAAAACAAATTTTTATGAAATTGTATTTGTTTACAGATGACTATGAAGGAAACCCCAAGATAATGACAAAAACTACATTCCATTTGGTAAAAATTTATTGTAAGCACAAACATAGTAATATGGTACTGTAACTAGGTTACAAACCTGGCGTCAGATTGTTAGTTAGGTTGCGGCCTTGGGGTAAAGAGCAAGAGGAAGGAAGTAAGAACGAAAGAAAGAAGAAGAAAGACATATATCGAAGGTACTTTAAGAGAGTTGTGAGAAAGTTACCATGAAGTTGGTGATGAGATACCAATAAGCTGAGACAGAACACACAAAATTTACTAGGCGGGCAATAGCATGGTTCAAGTTAGGGGTTGGTAATGGCAAGGGAATATGAATTTAACCAAAAAGTGTCCATTATTTGGGGGGGAATAAATAATGTAAATAGGAAACAAAAATTTTAACAAAATAAACCCGTTGCCTTTGTAATAAAACCAAAATCCTAAAAGTTAATAAAATATAAATTAAGATTTACGCTTATATATTTAATTTATTTAATCTGATTTTTAGCACTTAAAAGCTATGATTAATGCCAGAAGGAAGCTAAAAGGTTAGAAACCTTTGAACTAAGCAAAACAGAATCACAACTAACCTAACTTTTAAAACTTTAGGGGTTGGTATTCGTGCTCCTATCAACAACCTCCCATCAAACAAGCAAACGACTCGGTTATAAAACCAAAAGAAACATTATATATTATTATTTATATCAACATATATGTATATACAAAGGTAGGAGGGATGAGGTAGGGTAGTCAGGCGAAATACATAATTTCATTTTTATGTACGCCAACACAAAGACCCTTTTTCGCGAATAAGTTGCCTGGTATTCATAAATTTAACTTTTGTTTGCGATTAAAAAAAACTCTATCCTCCGTCCTTCACTTTCCCTCTCCCCCTTCCTTGTGGAAACCTTCTTTTGGTTCAGTGACCTTTAATGACTTTTTCTGGGACAGATACGTTGTAAAAGGGTTTGTCGACCTTATAATAAACAACCATAATTTACGAGTTCGTGTTTTGGTCATTTTTGACCGAGAGAACTTTCGTTTTTACCTTTTCGGAAAATCACACTACACCGCACTCACTGCCTGTCCATTCCAGTCTTCAAAAATTTTGATGATTTATTTGATTTGATTGGGTTTCCAGTTTCCCAACGCCTTCCCACGCACTTCTCCAGCCTCGTGTCAGTGGTTAATTAGTATTTTTACGCTGTAGTCGATTGGTAGGAGTCAATTAATATGGAATTTTTTTTTACTTTTGTTATCAATTAGTTTCGAGAGGGCCGGTCAGTTGCTAATTCTCAGTTTTTGAGTTTCCTACATACCACGTAAAAAAAAATATATGGATCTTTCACTAAGGTCATAAATAGGTAAACCTAACTTTTGCCGTTGTTTACTTCCTCAATGGTAAGACAATATGAAATAGTAGGCTGTAAACTGTTGTTGGCAGAGACAGAATTTTAGGTCAGATTTTAGATTAATAATAAAAACGTAAAAAAAAATTCAAGTGAGACTTTAAACTTGGTAGCAATAAAGAGTTAAAGAAAAGCCTTAATTGCAAACCAGCCCTGGTTCTACTCCTTCTTTGTTTTTCCTTCTCTTTTTGTTCAAGTATATCTTTATAAGCTACCTAATTTTTGGTGTTAAGGTTCTTTGTTAGGTAGGTGTTCTTTGTTTTATAGATAAAAAGCCACCATAAAGCCAGATGAACTACTTAATGTCTCTTACTCGACACAGGTAGCAGTTACTTCCAGAGTCCGGCAATAGATCAAGAAAATAACTTACAGCAAATGGAAGGAGAAACTCTAAACCCGATTAGATCTAACATCTATATTCTAAACAGTTGTAGAAACAAAATTAACCAACATCTAAGAAGTGGCATATAGCTGGCACTCTACAAACAGGTGGACGACCTAGACAGAAGTGCTAACCGTACGTGGTCAGTACAGGCGTGATTAAACGGGAAACTGGCAGAATCACAGCTAAAAGATATATGGACCAAAATAGAGAGATAGGTTAGATAGAGATCAGGACTATTATTTAGATGCACAGGATTCTCAGTAACAGTTTCTTAGGAAACATACTAATATAAGTAGAGAACAGGCTGATTTATTTCACCGCCATCTTGGCATTCCATTAAATCTAATTTAATAAGCATGAATAGCAACGATAATTAGTTATTATAATATTAAATAACTATCATTCTTAAAACAATACCATTTTATTTGTATTAACATTAAAAAAAAATGAAGACCTGGTTAGCGAAAAAGGGCAATATCAAGAGAGAAGGCTGCATTTTCCCTTTTCTAGGAGAAATTAATCAAAAGGAAATGACAAGAAGAAGTTTGTAATCGTGAAGAATGCAAAAAAAAACGCAAAAGAAAAGTATAAAAAAATATTATAAAAGACGACAGCAAAAGACAGGCTTCTTTTAATAAAAAAAAAAACGCAAATTTTAAAAGCATGAAGAAAGAAGATTAAAGGATTAATAACGGAGGTGGATTATTAGAGGATTTAAGCTGGAAAACGGAATCGATGAATTTACCTTTGAATGGAAAAAAAAGTTTCGATTCAAAGGAACTCAAACGAAAATAATTAAAAAAGGCTGAATTAAAAAAAAGAATAAAATCCGCCAATTTTTCGCCACCGAAAAGCGGAAGAGAATTTTTTTTATTTCCTCATTCGGAACAGGAAAAATATTTAAAATTAAATGCACATGCGCACTGCTGCTTCATTTTTGGCTAAGAAAAAGTTCGATATAACATTTGACGAGAGGAAATTAATTTTGTAATTAATTTTTTTGGTAATTTAAGAAATAAGAAAACAAAGAGGAGGTGGAGAATAATTTCGGGGACATTCCTGCGGGATTCTGTTTTGGGTCTTCTTTTGAATTTAGACAGGAAAACAGTCATCTCCTTTGTTAAACTTTGATTTCGGCCCTTATTGAAAGATTCTTTATAGCTTTTGCTCTGGGGAGGAGAATTCTGGCGGAAAGGAGGTGGTGGTGGTCTGTTATATTGAAATTTTTGGGGTCTTTTGGTTGTTGGGTCCTTTTAAGGGCCTGTGTTCTTTTGTTCGCCATGAGATATTAGTTTTTAAATTCTTTGTTAGTCATGTATCCAAAGTAAACACAGCTGTCAAATTCGAAAAAAGTCATTGATGACAGAAATTCAAAGACTTTTAATACGAAAGACGAATTTTGGAGTCAATCTGTAACTCAACAGTAAGTAGAAGAGAAACAAAACTGACACAAATTATAAACTCTCACTAGTTTCTTGAGTTATTGAGTACAAAATGAGTGAAATCTTTGACATCAGTATAAATGATTGTTAATGCTAGAATCACTGTAGTGGATGTAACCTAAAGTTATGAGATTTTGAGGTTATCACCGTTAGCAATGTTAAAATTTTGGCAACTAGAGTAAGATTTTTCGTTATATAAGAGAAATCTCTATTAATGGCCCAATTTAATAGCTAAAAGCATCCTTAATAGTTATGGTTAAGTTTCAATTTCGTTTTTCACCCTTTTTGGGTGTAACAGAATACGGGAGGAGGATTTGAACTCGCGTCTAAAATTTCTTAGTCTGGCACTTAACCACTACACCACAGACCTCCCGCAGTATTGGCCTCAACAGTGGATGCCTACAGCAAACTAAGAGTTATAGTCCAGACTTTATCACTAATAACATTAGGAGGAAATGGAGGAAGCAAATCGGATTTAGGTTAGAGCAGGGGTCGGCAACCTTTTGAGTCGGTATAATTTCCAAGTTTTTAAAGAGCCACAAAACTTTTTGATTAAAAAATCTATTTATTCATATATGTAAATCCACCTCCATGAAGGAAATCCACCTGTACCTGATACCTTTTTCCGCTCTCTGCATTAATGAGCGTCCTACCTTGACGATATTTATGTATTACTGATTATAAAAGCACTATTGAGAAAATGCAATTGTGACATGCGTAAACAAAATCTGGGAATAAAAACTGTGGACTCGATTGTCAGGAGACAAAGTGAAAAAAAAACAATGGGCGCTCAGGCGACCGAGACCGACCCAACCAAAAATCACCTGTCACAGCTTGCCTAATTGAGTTTCGCCCCAACCATATATAAGTAGTTTTTTTCACAACGAATTAGATAATATATACATTACATCATATATGGCATCATCAGATAATTACTGTATAAGTGAAAAATTAAAACAATTAAACATTTACTTTTATTTGCAATATAACAGGTTGATTTTCTGATTTCCTAGAGACCTGAGTGAATTTGATATAAAAGAAACGATTTTAATTAATAAATAAGATATATTTTAATGATTGTTTACATTCGATTCACTGTTGTCTGCCATATTGACTTCTTGCTTCCATTGTTTTTTATTCCGACTGTTTACCGCTTGAACTCGCACAGCAACTTGTGATTTAAAGTTGATAAGAATCTCCAACAACTTACAACACTAACTTGTACTTCAATAACCAAAAATTGAGCAAACACACCTAATAATTGATATTTGAGTATGGAAACAAAGAGTCGCAGCTATACATTCAAAGAACCGCAGGTTACCGACCCCTGGGCCACACCACTATTCCAAAACATGAGACTCAAATGTGCTGAAGAATTTGTTGAGAAACAGATGAAACTCTTTTCCTCAAATAGTACAAAATAAAAATTTTAAAACTTCCTAACCTTAGTATTGTAGATATATCTTCTTCTGTTAGCAGTTAATAAGAAACCCCTACACGAAAATTCCAAGAAGTCGGAAAATCAAAAACTGCTCACCTGTAAAGAAATAAAAAGAAACGAAAATCGTTAGTATTCCGTTTTCTTTCCGAGGTTCCTACCTGTTCGTGACCTGACTTACAAACCTTAAATCAATTTCTCTTTTTCCCTACGAAATGAATAAGTTCATTAAGAAGACAAAACCGAATTAATAATGATGTAGAGAAGAAAAACAAAATCCGTATGCCTGAACCAATAAAAAGCGGAAGTTCGCGAATTGAAAATCGAACCGTTTTCTGGTTCGCCGGTTCCAATTAAAGTTGAAAGCAAATTGAAATCCTGTCACTTCTGATGCCATTTTTTTCTTTCTCTCTCTCTTCTCCTTCGTTTCTAATTCTGTTCTGTGAATTATAGTTTGAATTATTTAATTAAAAAAAAGAGAGTGAAACAGAAGAGGCAGGAATGGGCGAGGGAGGGGGTTAATGGAACCGTTAAAATTACACTTATCAGGTGGAAAAGCTCGTTGCTGCGGTCACTAAATTTGTGATGCTTTTAAATGCTCCCTAAAAGCTTTTTTCTTGTTTTTAGTGAACCTGTTAATTCAAAAGGTATCTTTGTTATCGTGAATGCTGGGTTGGAAGAATTCAAGGATATTCTTTTGTAAGAAAATCTTACTGTTCTGCTCTGCATTGTACTCCTAACCTGAACCTCATCCAAACCCTGGGGTTAAGGCACTGGTATATTCCAAAAATTAGTTTGAATTATACCAATCACTTACTATCTGGAAAGAGGTAGCCTTTAATTAGAGGACATAAATAAATTTTGTGCCGAGACCGGGATGAGGATCAGCGTGACCAAGTCGGAGGTGATGGTGATCTCGAGGAAGCCCGTTAAGTGCGACATCCGCCTTCGCGGAGCCGCGCTGGGGCAGGTGGAAAAGTTCAAGTACCTTGGGGTCTGGTTCACAAGTGATGACAGGACAGACGCAGAGATCGCGTCTCGGATCGCCCAGGCTGGCGCAGTGATGCAACAGTTGGGGAGGTCCGTAGTGAGGAGGGCTGGGCTGAGCATCCAGGCGAAGCTCAGCATCTTCCGATCCGTTTATGTTCCTGTCCTCACTTATGGTCATGAGGTGTGGGTGATGACCGAAAGGATCAGATCCCGGGTACAAGCGGCCGAAATGAGGTATCTCCGAGCGGTGGCCAGTGCGTCGAGGCTGAATAGGTGTCGCAACACAGCCATTCGCGAGGGGCTTCAGGTCGAGCCGCTTCTTCTCCGGATCGAGAGATCCATCCTCCGATGGTTTGGGCACGTTCAGAGGCTCCCCCCAGAACGTCTGGTTCGTCAGGTCCTGTCGGAGTGCCCGGGAGGAAAGCGACCCCGTGGCCGTCCGCGGCAAGGGTGGCTCAGGGGGGTGAAGGCCTTAGCCGAATCCCGCCTGATAACCCCGGGTTCTCTGATTTCAATAGCGGAAGATCGTGACAGTTGGAAGTCCTTGATTGCTTCCCTCACCCCGCGACCCTAACGGATAAGCGGGTCCATGAAAAGAAGAAAGAAATAAATTTTATTAGAAAAAATTTGATAGGAGGGTATTTGTACACCAGGTACACTTCCTTGGTCCTACCGTTTACAAAATTTTCTCTCTTTTCCTGTCTTCTTTTTCTTTCCAGCTCAGTTTCTTCAAGAAACATTTATCTTTTACCCTCAAACTATGATTCCATCTTTAAGGATTGAAGTCTACACACACTTGCTTTTACTCTGCGATTAAGCCATCTATGTTTCTACAAAGAGGACGGAGTTTGTTGTATACCAAACAACTACACAGATATTAGCAATTGCTTCATCAACACCGATCGATAGTATACTACTAAGATTCGCACATCAAGCGATTAGAGAGTCTTGAGTTACCAAACTTCGAGAGAGTAACCGTGTTGAAACGAGGGAGCTGGAGCATCTGTGACCGTCAAGTTGTCGTTGTTATTAATTCTTCTGTTTTGGGTCTTAACTTTTCCAAACGCAACCTTTTCAAAATTAAACTTTTTTATTTTGCTTACAAAGGAAATATAAGTCCGGTTTCTGGTCCAAACAACCAACATACAAAAATCTAAGAACCGAATTCTTCCTTTCTTGCGGTTTAAAATCGAATCGATTTGGGAGGGAGGAATTTTTTAAAAAGTTTTGAGTTTTGCAAAGAGTTCGTTTTAAATCGGACTTAAAAGCAAGGCCTAAAAAAAATTTTTGTAAAACTTTTTCAAAATCCTCCTCTCCTCTCTCCCTGGCTCTTTTGATCATGTCTCTCTTCCTCCTCCTTGCTCATTAAATTTCTCTCTCATGAAAACCTTCTTTCGTTTTTCTGGGTTTTCTTCGACCCCCTTTTTGTTCCGAAAAATTTTGGCAAGCAAATATTCAGGGCCACGCCATTTGCAAAGGGAGCCGCAATAAATTCCTGTTTGCTCAGAGCTTTTGCTGATCCGAAAATGCGGGCGCGTCAGATGCAGGATAATATTTTTGTTTCTCTTTTAACCCGTTTCTCAAAAACGTCGTTTTTATCACGGTTCAGTGGCCCTCCTTTCTCCCGCTCTTACTTTTCCTTCAACAAACGGCTTTTTCCGAAAATTCCGACGCAAATATTTTTGTTTTTTACCCGGGGAGGGGGTAGGTACAGGAGGAACGGGCGAAGAGATGAGAGGTGGGCAAACTGTAAACGCGAAGCACAATTTTTTCGTTTTTTGTTTTTTTGGGAGAGGGCTGTGAGTTTGTCCACAAAGGGGCTTCTTAGTCCGTAGAGTAGAAAGTGAAATTGGAAAATTCCAAAAAAGTTTGTTTTTGAAAAGTGAAGAGACAATGGAGACAGACATATAACAATTTTCACCATTGTGAGAGGTCTGTGGTGTCGTATATTAAGTCTCAGACTAAGAAGTTATGGTCAGGAGTTCATTTGTCGATGGAAACTAGGCTTGAAGTGGCTACGAGTCACAACCCTTTAACTAAGTACTCCTTGAAATTATTTCATCATCAAAATCTTAACACAACCAAAAGATACACGTGTGAGAAGGAAATCGTGTCCTCAACATAAACATCGTTCAATAAAATAAGCAATCGCTCCCGGGTCTTTTCAACACTTTTAGTCCGAGAAAAGTTTTGTGAAAAAGTAAATAGAAAGACCCTCGTCAATATGAAAAAGACGGTTTTGGAGAGGAGAGGAGCAAAAGAAAGATGGTAAGAAAGATAAGGAATTTCCTGAAACAGGAACGGAAGGGCGAAAGACGGCGAAGTTTATTTCCCGAAGCAAAACGGTGGAGTTAATAAATCACTTAGCCTAAGGAGAAATCCCCTCGGAAGATTTATTTCCGCAAAAAAGGACAATATTTTAATGTTAATATTTTCCTCTTCAGGTTTCATCCTTCCTGCCACCCCACCACCACGACCACACCCCGCTACTCCCAACCTTTCTGTCAACCTTGCGACCTGCCATCGTCTGCTTCTATCCCCTCAGGTCAACCGAGTCATTCACTCCTTCCTCACGAGATGTACCAAAGAAGAATTTTGAAACGAAGACCGGGAATTCTTTTCACATGTTCCAAAAACTAATATTTTTAAAACCATTGTGAAGCTTAGTATACAAAGAAATTTTACATCATGATTGGAAAGACAGAAAAAAGGAAAACAATTTTGGAGGGAAATTTAAAAATGTCGTAAGATTTGTATTTTTGGGTTGACGTGTGTAACGGGGTGAAACGATAGTAAACAATAACATTTTATTACTATTGTTTTGGGTAGAATTATCTTTCTCTTATCTTCTCTTCCCACACTTCCACCATCCTAGGGCAAAAGAAAATTTTCTTAATTTTTATCAACTTCACAAAAGTAATAAATTTAATTTTTTCTTGGACGGGTGGTGGTAGGAGTGGGGTACAGTTTCATTTTGGCGAAATAAAAACCGCATTCTCATCTTTTCTTTGGTGCCAAAACCTTGTTCGATTTTAATTGCCAAAGTATCAGGTTTTACCCATTTTCTTTCTTTGGAACCAGATCGGTTTTTTATAAACTGAATCAAACGATGGTGAAACCATTTTCTCTACCATTCAAATAGAGTACAAATGAATTAGGTAGAAACTAGATCCTGGATTGTAACGAAAAGTTTTCAGCTTTTCCTACTGTTGAGTATATGCTAATAGGATGTAGTGATAAGACGTTGTTTTCTGCTTCGCAAGAATTCAGCGAATAGTATACTATAGTATACATTGCTTAAACCTAATTTACAGAGAAACCTCTGCTGCTCATACATTTTTGCCACCAATCGCTTACTAACTAAAGTAATCATACCTTTAGACTAAAGATAGGGTTCACTACTTTGACAAGTAAAGTTTTGACCAGCCTATGAAACCCTAGTCGAGTGACTCAGCACCGTAGTGTTCCTGGTCGCACAACGCGCTATGAACTGCAAATAGAACAACTGCAGAATTGCATAAAAATCAGCCACTTAGTAGACTGAATGACGTGAAAGTTTTTCTCTTCATTCGACCAGCTTATGACTTAATAACTTGACTGGTTCAGCATCAAAGTGATCCTAATCGCACAACTCCATTAATCAATGAACATTATTTGATTGAATGTAGAGTCGATGATTCATTATCACATTGAAGCTAGAAACTCACAGCTATGGAAACCTGGCGACAATAGCCCTATAACCCTTCTTAAGCACATAACAGCGAAAGCGTAAAAATAAAAAGAAAATTTTACCTCTCAATTTGTAGGTCTGTTTGTATCCCCCGATCAGAGCTTTTAAAAGCGAAAAAAAACGTAAAAATCGTCCTGCTGATGAGAAATTCATTTTGAGTTCGCTCATTAAACCTTTGAGCGAAACCTTTTTTTTCAAAATCTTGTAAAACATTTTAGAATTTAAGTCATTCACGACTCCCACACCTTTCCACTTGCCCCGGAGCCTTTTATCACGCCATTTTTTTTAACGATGAGTTGACAAAAACTTTTAACAGAATTTTTTTCTCGAGAAATATTGAAAAAAGGAAATTTGATGGACGTTCGTAATTTCAGCCGCGAGGCAAGCTTTGAAGGGAAAATAAATTTGGCAAAGTTTCCGATTAATTTTTCGAGTTTCTTTTTTGCTTCAGGGGGGTGGGCACTAGAACAAAATATAAAGTATAAAAGCTTTTATATGAACTCAATTTTTATGTTCGTGTCAGAGGTGCCCGAGGTAAAGCGATTAACTCAGTTTTAAAGGAAAAGGTTTGCTTATTTCAGGCATGTCAAACAAGCGGCCCGATGGGGTGTTTAAATTTTTGTTTTAAAATGAAACTGTATGAATTTATTATTTTAAAGTATAATTTGTTTTCATTTCTATACAGTTTCATCATCATTAAGGATCTGCCAATATGCTTGGTAAAGGAGGTACTCAGTAGATTTTTCTCAAGTCCTCCCGATTCTTCTGCATCATCCCTTCTTGACGAACCACACGACTAATACCCTCAAGATACATAAACTACTTGACTCTTTATCATCACCTATCCTTCTGTTCTTCCTCTCACTTTTCTGTCTTCTTTGTATTACATTTATTAATATTACTGTCACCACTTCCCCTTTCTTCTCTCCTTTCTTTCTGCCCTGTTTTCTTTTCTTCCTCCTTTCCTCTCTGTTTCATTTAATCCCTTCCTATCATTATCTTTCTTTCTTCTATATCTTATCCCACCCTACATACTGTATTTCCAGTCGCATTCGTTTCTCCAATTCTTGAGGCTGAGAAACTGGTCTGTCCTCTAGTTATTCGCCCCCCTTTAAAGCCAAACCAACTACTTTATGTCTCGCTTAAAGACAGGCTTAACACAATAATGAGAACTGATGGGAGACAGAAAGACAGAGCTGAAAATGGGGAATCCCTAATTTATGAGTGTGTGTATTTTATGAATAATAAAACATTTCTTTATCACTGCCAGAATCGTATAAAATGAAAGCCCGACAACTTCTTGCATCTTCAAACTCACGGTTCTTTGACAAAGGAAAATAAAACCTCAAGCACTAAGACTTATATATTTCCTGTAAAGGAAAAGACAAAACCGCCAAACTTCGACGAAAATCTCATCAAAGTAAAAGACTTTCAAGGTTTTCGAAATAATTTTGGTTTTTATTGAAATTTGTTTGAGCGAAATAAAACAATGATTTTACGATCACATGCATCACGGATGATTTCAATCAAATGAAAAAAATCACAACAGTCGTCTCGCCAGCAACGGATTCAGCATGATTTATTTATCAGACTTCTTTGTTGCTAAACCGAAACAGAAATTAGGTCGCAACGAAAATTCTCCAGATTTTGAAACGAGACCCTCTTGCAAATCCTTCTTTAATTTTATGTTAAACCAACAAAAAAGGCTTTGTTTCGTATATACAAAAGTTACAGAAGCTGAGTCGGGGGACGTGGGTTGTTTTCACAGTTCAATGGTGTTATTCCAAAACCCATTGAGAGGATCTTGCTCTTTCCATCCCACCCCCTGTTCTTCACCTCCAAAATATTTCACAATCCAAATTAGCCGAGAAAAGGAACATTACTGGCATTAAGCTCGGCCCCGAAGCCTCATTTCCAAAGAAAGGATGTTTTATCTTTTGCGAATTTCCGTTCTTGAAGGAGAAGAGAGAGAACGATGGCCTAGTCAATCCTCCTCCTCCTTCTCTTCATCTCATCCCTCACTCCAAGGTCAGTTTCCCTTACTGGCGTTCATTTATTAATTGCCTTTTTGAAGTCTCACAAAACCTTTCCGATTTCAAATATTTGGAATCGTTCAGTTAGCCAAACGTTCTAAAAAGTTTTAGGGTTTTCTAATAATTTCTAAAAGGAGATAAAATCTAAATATTAAAAATTGATTACTGCCTGAGGATTGGATTAGAAAGACTAAAGCCCGTTTGAAAAAATAAACAAATTAGCGGGACTCTGTGGCGTAGTAGTTTAAGTACCAGACTAAGAAGTTTTAGTCGCAAGTTCACATCTTCCTGTGGTATCCTGTTACACCAAAAAAGGATAAAAAATGGGATTAATATCAACTATAACTCTAACTATAACTATATTTCAAGAAATTTTAAGGTTTTTAACGAGATTTATACGAGAAATATAATTTTTTATAAGGTTCAAGGTCTGTGGACACCATTGTACCATTGTGCCCTAGAAACCATGGGCTTCTAGTGTTATCCCCCATAGAGTTTGATATAAATCCCAAAGATATTATTATACGAAAGCTTTTGAAATAAGTAAATAAATTAATAAATAATTATAATTAAAAATGGGGAAAACTGCGGTTCAAAATTTCAGATTTCAACAAAGGAAAGATGGACCCTCAAAAAAGGGTAATTATCCTTTTTATCAAACAAAACACAAATATGGCAAGAAGGGAACGGAGGAGGGAGGAGCGGGAAAACAAATTTAAACAGGGAGCTTTGGGCTAGGACAAAAAATTCGGCTTCGGATCCACAGTCAAATTATTATTAAACGCTGTAAACATTTGCCAGTTTGAAATTTACACTAATTACGAGCGGAAAATAATTTTGAACGATTTTTCGGAGTAGAGGCGAGGCAGGTGTGCGGAGGAGAAAGAAAAACAGCGAAACGGTCGTCGGTGTAAAGTAAACGAAGGCAGCAAAAGCTCCTCCCTCCGCCATTTTGATAATTAAAATCGTGTTTTATCAATTAGAGAGATCAGAAAACAAACTAAAAACGCATGACGTGACGGAATTAACTCGAATGCACACAACACACACATACGCTACATCCATACATGATGCTTGTGTTGCGGGATGAGGACAATATCTGCCGTACCACGGAAAACTTGCCGATACCGCTGAAAATTGGAAACCGCGACGCCATTTTAGTTTTTATTTTTTTGCTGGTTTCGGATCCAAACTATAAAGTCTAATCCTTTGTGCATGCTTATTATGAATCGTGCTTTTATATTTATCTAAACTCTCGTTCTTTCCTTTGTATAGATATTCTCTAGTATTCAAAAGACTGTTGACAGATAATTGAACATTCTTCGAAGGTCTTTTCAGACCAAATTATCTTCGGAAAAGAATTATTGTCTGGGTATCGGGGTTCTTTTGCTCCTCCTTCATCTTCCTCTATCAAAGGAAATATTTTGATTTTTTAATAAGTTGAGAGGCGTTCTTGAGCTGAAGGAATTTTTCTTCTCAGTCAAGAATGGGAAACTTTCTTCTGATTAGGGAAATTTGTTTTCTAGGAAACTGTTCTATAACAACGCAAAATCTGAACCTGACTCTAGAATTTTGTTTGTGACCAATAGTCAACGAATCTAATGGATTCAGAAACAAAGTTTTGAAATGTTGTCCGAGATACACGGTCTCACACTAGCCTTTTTTGAATAATTAGATGAAAGAACTGAATAGTACGAATTAAATTGCTCCAGTCAGAACGTCGTCTTGATTGAAAGGAGAGAACTAGTGGGAAGACAAAAGAATCTATTTATGTGTCTAGGTTCTAGGGTTAGGTTGAATTTAGATAGGTAGCAACCCATTTTCGGATTTTCCTTTCCAATACTTGAAATGTTAACTGATTCTCAAAGTCTACCAGTCATGCGCTTCTAGCATCTGGCGGGTGTCACCGACCTTACTAACCTTGTAAGTTTAGGTTGGATTCGAAATCTTAATAAATAATTATTTCAGAAGGAAGGCAGAGTTTCTTTTGAAACTGCCGAGAAGGAAGATTATGTAATATTCATTAAGAGGTACAAACAACACACTCTCAGTCAAGAGAAAGGAAGAGGTGAAATAGTCTTCCACTCGAAGCAATTTCCTTCCAGACGTTAAGCTTCACCAATTTTTCATAAATCCTCTTTGAATTTATGTGGCAACCGTTTCCTCGCACTCAAAGCAATTACACATCCTACATAAAACACCCAGACACCCCCTCTCTACTCTCCTTCCTCCCATCCTCTTTCCTCACCCAACCCAACCCAAAGACATATCCAAAATCATTTTCGAATAATAATTTCTTTCCGAAATATCCCGAACAATCCCTTTGAGAGTCTTACCTCGAGTTGAGGTCATTACCAGCGCCCGACCCTGAACCTCTCCTTCAATAAAGCCCGAGGAGGAAGAGGGGCAGTAAAAAGCTGGTAGAAAGCTTCCGAAAGCTTCAATAAATCAAAGGGAAATTCTAAAGGAGTCGTTTTTAAATCCAAGCCTTCCACACAACAAGAAGATGCTGAAGAACCTGGAGGCTATCATCAGACCCAATTATTCAAATTAATCTCGGAGGGGTTTTGCATTTGTATAAATAAATATATAAAAAGAATTCGTAAACAATTTTAAATTTTATAATTTTATGTTTAATAACAAGCCCCAAAGGAAAAGAATTTTTTTAGTATTCATTAATACAGTGCTGTATATTCGATTTTTTCCTTAACCGATAGCCTCCGGGCTACATTTAGCCAGTTCTAATCGCCTTCCTCATCTTCCTCATTCTTGTCTATCTTCTTCTGAATTTAGAAATTAAGAAAACTGAAAAACGAGTCAAGTTTTCCAAGGGATTAGCTCCCACAGACAAATAAAAAAGAATTCTTGCGTTACTGAACTTCCCAACTTCTTTATACAATCTTCAGCACACTTTGATTCTATGTGAAAACATGTGTGTTCAAACCGGCAGACGAGAGAAGTTATAGTAGAGAGTTTGAACCATCTCCCACATCTTAGCATGCCTCCAGGATGATAAGCTGAATTTTTTTTTCCCCGCGTTAACTGCCACTGGCATCAAGCAGTTGGTCTGGCTTTAAAGGGCCGAATAACTAGAAAACAGACCAATCCCTTAGCCCGAAGAATCCGATAAACGGATGTGACTGATAGTACAGTTTATAGTGTGGGATAAGATATAGAGAGAGAAATAATACAGAAGAGGGAATAAAGAAGAACAAAATATTAGAGAGAGTAGAAGAGAGATAAAGATAATAATAGAAAGGAAGAGAGGACAAGGCAAAGAGAAGAAAACAGGGCAGAGAGAAAAGTTGCAGTCATATTAAAAAAGTAGGTAAAAAGTAATAGTAGGAAGACAGGAGAGTGGGAGGAAGAAGAGGAAGAAATAGTAGAGGTGACGCAGAGAAGCGTATTGTGGAGTCAACTTTTTATGTCTCTTGATAAACAATTGTTTCATCATAAATAAACCACAGTTGTCGAAAAACATGATAATAGATAGTATAAACAAACAATAATAACGATAAATCGATAAAAAAATCAATTAAGAGACATTATATGTAACCTCTTGGGAAAAGGAGGAGGAGAGGTAAAAACATTATCGGAAAATTATTTGAATGAAGTGGTAATTCATAATTAGGGAATTACTGAGTATAAATACTGTGATGTCCGAGGGTAAGGAAAGAGACGTTTACGGTTCGAATACTTTATTTCGACTGGCGACATACATCTTACAAAACCCAGACGTGACGTCAATCGTCTACCAAAAAACACCCGAATACTACAACACTTCCCCCTTTTGGGAAAAATTTTACATTTTTCTTAACACAAACAAATTACAAACTACTGATATTAACACAAAAAGCAAAAACACGTTACAAATAAGACTTATACCTATTACTTTACAAAACTAATCGCAAAAACACTTGACAAACAAAGAATGTCAAAAAAAAACTACTTATTACTATTCTTATTTTTCAGTCTTTCGGATCTTCTACAGCCAGTTTCCAAATCACTATCTATATCTCATTGGAAACATGTTCAGTTCCCAATTTTAATATTTGGTCAACATGTCTCTTCCATATGACTCCCGGATACGGTTCAACACTATACATGACTGCACCTAACTTTTGAACAATCTTTGCAGTAATCCACTTATCTGTACCCGAAAATCTCGAACTTGCACTTTTTCTCCAATTTCAAATTCGATTACCCGTTTACCTTTTTTATACAACCTTTGCTTTTCTTGTTTCTCTTCCACTTTTTCAAACCGGATAGGCAACAGATTGTCAAATCGCGTTCTTAATTTACCAAATGTAACTCGGCTGGAGAAAATCCTGTTGTACAGTGCTGATTGTAGTCCAATAAAATTGATCTATTGCTTTATCCAATGTAACGTTATTTTTAATCATTGCCTTAATTTTATTTTTAAACATTTTGACAGCATTTTCTGCTGCACCATTGGATGAAGGATGATATGGAGGTGAATGCGTTAACTGAACTCCGTGTTTACCCAAGAAAGTTGCGAATTCCTTACTCGTAAAAGATGTTCCATTATCCGTTACAACTTTTAATGGTAACCCCATGTCCTAAAATATTTACGAAAAACTCCTCGTTTTTGGTAGTGATGTTTTTCATTTTGGTAACCTCCACCCACTGGAATGAGCATCAATAATCAAAGAAACATATGACCTTGAAAAGGTCCCAAAAATCGGCGTGTACTCTATGTCCTGGTGCTCGGAAATGGCCACGTTTGCAAAGGAACTTTAGAGGATTATCTTTTCACAGTGCTCGCAATTTTTGCTACACTCTATCTCCTTATCCACTGTTGGCCACCAAAATACGATCTGGCTATCCCTTCTTACAATTCCGAAATGACTCGCATGCCAATAATAAAACTTCTTTGTAATTTTGTCGGAATCACCACCCATGATTCCAAAGAATACACTCTTGCTCTATATACAACTCGTCTTTACGATTTACGTAAGGTTTCAATTCCTCTGAAACTTCCTCCGGCCATACCCCCAATTTAACGAAAGACATTACTTGTTTAAGTATTTTGTCTTTGCGGGTTTCACGCGCTACGTCGGCACTAGAAAAGCAAGACATATCCTCCATTACAAAATTTACGTATGCAAAATCTTCTTCCTCGTATACCTCGTCACTAACCGGTACTCTGGATAACCCATCCGCATTAGCATGTTGTTCCGACTTCCGATACTTAATTTGGAAATTGTACCCAGACAAAAATAACGTATATCTTTGAAGTCTTGTGGCCATCATCGGCGGAAGACCCCGTTTATTCCCAAAAATGGAACACAATGCCTTGTGATCGGTTATCAAGGTAAATTCCCCATAAGTACTGATGGAATTTCTTAATTCGAAAATTATCCCGGTCGCCTCCTTATCAATTTGGCTATAGTTCTGCTCAGCCCTAGTTAACTTCCTTGAGGCGAAAGCTATCGGCCTCTCCGAACCGTCAGGAAATACGTGACTGATCACTGCCCCTAGACCGTACTGGCTCGCATCCGTAGCCAATACCACCGGCAGTGTTCGGAGTAAGTGCATAACTTGATCCGATGTTAACAGCTCCTTAACTCGTGCCACTCGTCGACATCGGTTTGTCCAATGCCAAACAGCGTTTTTACTCAGTAACATACAGCGGCGCTAAAATGGTCGCAAACTGCGGTACAAAAAGGAATAATTAACTAAACCTAAAAAGCTTGCAACTCTTCACATTTTTCGGCTCGGGACAGTCTACGATTGCCTTAATTTTCTCGCGAGACATGTGCATTCCTCTCGGTCAATTGTGTGTCCCAAAAATCCACACTACTTACAAAAATTCACATTTTTCTTTAACCGTTAACCTTACTTCTTTAGTCGCGACAACATCTTAATCTATCCAAATGTTCGCTCATATTTTTCCCGCCAATCATTCTAAAAGTTAATAACACCATCGATACCGCGTACTATTTTTCCATTTCCTTTGAATAACCTGGACTGGACGAGATTCCAAAAGGAAGACGATTATACTGAAATAGACCCTTATGACAATTAATGGTTGTTAAAATTCTGCTTTCAGGACAAAGTTCAAATTGTTGGTACGCATTAGATAAATCTAACTTTGTGAAATAGTAGCTCCCTTTAAATCCAACACAACATCTTGGGAATTGGAAATCTATCCACTTCTAAGTTTTTATTCAATGTGGCGTTCCACAAATGCGAACTGTTTTGTCTTTTTAAGAACAGGAACAATCGGTGTTGCCCACTCGCTGCTCTCAACTGACTTAGTATGTTTTCATAACCTATCTATTTCCTTTTCAATTTTGTCTTTAATGGCGTACGGCCGGTCGCGCTTTCATATATTTCGAATCGTCCTTCTTTTGTAATTTCAACTGGACGTCAGTACATTTCCCTAACTTTGCTGTAAAAACTTCTGGAAATTCTTCAAATATTGCTTCCTTATCGCATACTTGCCCAATCAATTCCACTCGAAAACCTAGTTTTTGCATGTCTGCCCTTCCTAGCAATGGAGTTCCCCCGTTAACAACTACAAACAATTCAATCGTAATATTCTCATTGCCTCGTAATACTGATACTGAATGAACCTCTGGCTTAATCGGAGATCCAACATAACTTTGAAAACAACTCTGTCCTTTCCAATGGTACGTCAAATTTTTGAGAGATATAAATTTTTAGAAATCAAAGAAATATTTGACCCAGTATCGATTTCAAAATCTATTGCCTGCCCGTTTACATTTAAACATTTTTTAATTGGTTCGGTAAAATTAATAGAATCCGAAAAAACTTTATTTAACTTCCGATTACTTGAACTCGAATTACGACAAACAGCTTTCAAATGACCACGCTTACCGCAATTAGAACAAAGTGATTTGTTGTGAACACATTTGGAAGCTATATGACCTTTTTACAACAGAAGCAAGTGACAGGCTCTTCCTTGCCGGACTTGACTTCCTTTGACCTTCCTTAACTTTCTCGACGGACGATAACCTTCCTCACTGACTGGTATCTTTCGGTATACAAAAACCCTGCTGTCTGCTGAAAGTTGGCCGTCTACTAACGCTCTGGACTGGAACCGTCGTCTTTGCCTCGAACTCCTCCGCATCTTTGACTGCCGCCTCATGAGAAGTTCCTATCTCAACACTTTCTCCCACGTTAAGATGAGCCTTCGTTTAAAAGAAGCAGCAGCGTCTGAATAACCCCATACTACCTGATCCTCAATCGTTCAGATAGATCGGCCCCAAAATCACATTTCCTTGACAGTTTTTCAAATTTGCCAAAATCATTAAAATTTTCATCCATTCTCTGTTTCCTATCACTAAATCTATAACGTTCTGTTACTACATTAGTAGGAGGTTTCAAATGAGCACTTAGAATCAATTAATTCTTTATATGATTTATCAACAGGTTCAGACGGTGTACACAAATTTTTAAGTAAAGCAACCTTCATCACCAATCACTGAAATCAATAACGGAACGCGTTTACTCTGCGGAATGTCATTAACTACTAAAAACTGTTCCAACCGTTCGGCATACAATGTCCAATCTTCCGACCTGTCGTACTCCCCGATAGTACCTACAAGACCCGTTACTTTACTTTTCGGCATTACGAACTACAATTAAATATAAATACCAAAACACGAAAATACTCCAAAAATTAACTGCGAATACTCAAACAAAACTCCAATTAATCTCGTCGCCAAAACTGTGATGTCCGAGGGTAAGGAAAGAGACGTTTACGGTTCGAATATTTCGACTGGCGACATACATCTTACAAAACCCAGACGTGACGTCAATCGTCTACCAAAAAACACCCGAATACTACAAATACTATGTATGTATAACTGTTAAAAACGTACTGTTATATAAAATAAACTTCAGTAACAAACAGCAAGGCAAGGAACCAAGTTCTTTGTATCTCAGAAAACAATTTCCCACCAAAAATAAGGAAAACTTTTTGTCTTTCCATAGGACGCCATTACGTTCATCCCTTTATTCCTCCTCAAATTCATTCATTAATCAGGTCTTTTCGAGAGCGAAATCCTTTTTCGGCTGCAAAATAAAGAAAGAAAAACGGTAAGCAATGAAAGCAACGTGGGAAGTGTCAAGTGTCTCATCCAAAAAAGAAGTTAATCCTTGACTGATCAAGGCTTACTGAACGACAAACTCATGGAAAATTCTCCAAAACTTCTCTTTATTTATTTCCGGTTATTCTTTCTCTCTGGTTTTGCTTTGTGGAAAGCTTTACTTTTACTTTCTAGTAATAAATGAGCCGACAATCGACCGAACAGGCAACGATTTGAAACGTGTAAGCAATAGAGGGAACGTTTGGAGGAGGTTGACAGGTGCATAATCGCACAGCCGAACTTACTTGCATTCAATCAGATCAATAAGTTTGTCAAAGAAAATCTTTGGCGGTAGGCAGGGGGTTGACGGAGGAATCTAGGAAAGAACGATGACGAAGAAGTTTGTTCCAGGAGAGAAAGCGTGGAAAAAGGAAGTCGCAATGTCACAGTTCGTCTTAAAACTTGAAGCACTTTGCATTTATGGAATGGGTTTCAAAGTTAACTGCGAGTCGATGCAGAATTTCCTTTCTGCTTTTCTCGCTCCTTCCGGTTGGGTTTTCACCGTAAAATTAACGAAGAAAAGAGAAATTTTCTGGTTGGGAAGTGTGGGCGTCAAAGCGAAGACGCAAATGACCGTCATTTTAAATGCGTTTAGGGTAGAATTAGTCTCGGGCTCTTCTGTTGGAGGAGAGCGAAGGGGTAGAAATAGGGTTGTGCTCCATTTGGAAACTGATGGGTTTTGTCTTTCAAAAGGTTCTGACTGTCGGCGACCTGTTTTGAACCGTTTTCGACTTTTCTAGCTCTGATTATTTAACGGTTTTCCGCTTTTCCTATTGGTGAGCATAAGATGGTTGGACGTAATAAAAAGAAGTCGTCTCTGTGCTGTGCAGCCGTTTATTTGTTTCATAGTTTCCACTCAACACTTTAAAAGATAGACGAAAACTCCAAGTACTAGACAAGCTCGAATTTTACCAAATTGTCTTTCTCATCCACAGGTACCCACTTCTGTTGCCATATCTTCTCCACACCGGGTAAATACTCAAAAAGTATCTTGTTCAATAAACCGCTACAAACTGCAGGAAACTGTTACAATTTTGGAAACTAGAGCTCCGAGACGTAGACAAAAAATCGCCGCCATATTTAATTTTCTCATCTACCGACTACTAAAATAATAATAAATAAATAAAAGCTCCGACGCCATATTAAAAAACTAATAATAAATGAAGGGAAACGAGGAGAAGGAGAGGTTTGAGAGGAGAAAATTTTTCAATATTGCTAAAACTAAAGTTTATAATTTTCAACAAGCTCCCCGTTGAATTAACCTAATTAAAAAATTTTCGCATAATTTGGGGTAATGACATTAAAAATTTCTGTTTTGTTGGAACATGTTTTAAATACATTAACCGAGATCGAATATGGCGTAAACGTTAAAACATCAAAAGTTTTCCCGGAAAAAGGAAAAGTATCGTTACCTCAGTTCTTCACTACCTTCTCAACCCTCTCACACACACAAACACAAAACTAGACAGCTTTTTAGTTTTCCTTTTCCCACTGGCCTCCATTCCTGTTTTCAGTTTTTTTTTCTTTTTGTTTCTATTTCTTAACTTTTATCGATAGAAAAATTATTTTCCCGTCTTATTATGGTTTGTTTATTTTATTTCCGGAACTATTCTTTTCCTTTTTCCTCCTTCCAACCTCGCCTCACCCCATAACACCCTCCTTCCTTCTTTTCCGCCGAGAGAAAAGAAATCCAGCTTTTATTTTCTGCTCAAGAAACTTCTTTTGTCTCTCTCTCTCTCTCTCCTCTCCTTTTCTCGCCAAAAATTTTTCTCGAAAAATAATGGGTTATAAGAAAAATAGAAGCAGAGAGGAGAGGAAATGGGCCGGGGGAAGGAAAGGAAGGAAAAGACCTAAAATTAAAATGTCCGAGTTAACTGAGAAATTTTTGTTTTCGACATTTGTTGGATTTCGTTCCGTTGAGAGAATGGGACATTTCTGCCGCGACGTTTTCGAGCTTTCGAGTTTTTAAGTTTTTTTGTTTGGAAGACATAAAAATAGATTTTCTTTTTGTCCTTGTTTTCAGAATAAGTGATTTTATAGCAAGAAGCGATTCCAGAATTTCTTTGGTCCCCTCTTGGCCCTTCTCTTCCTCTTTTTTCGTTTGACTTTTTTGTTGTTTTATGCGACTTTTTCTTTTCGTTTTTGGAAAAGCTTCCTGCTTTTATGCAGTCGTGACGAAAAGTATGACGTCGTACACTTTACTACACGGTAAGTAAACCGGTAACGCGGTAATAAACTGCTAGATAACTACACATTGTTAGATGATGTGGATAAAATGTTCACCTAAATGGCATTATGTTGTCAGAGCCTTACTAACTGTCTGCTGCTATGCTTCCCCTTTGAATTCAAATGAACAGGTGCTTACTTTGTGGCAAAATAAAGAGTACAAGCAGAAAACTATCAGGAGGAAGACCTCATCACATACACAGCAGTTCTGAAGGCTCGAAAAGGTTGAATAGGTGACGTTCAGATTAGTTCATTGTGTGTCTAGTCTGGTCGAACTTAGGCTTAAAAAATTTTTTCCTTAAACATTCTTACTACAACAGTATACTCTATCGACCTAATTTATGATAAAAAATTATTGCTTTGGACAGAACCTGAAATTTGAGCCTAAATGAATCTAAAATTTCTTCTCAAAATTTAAATTTTCGTCGTAGATAGACAAGTCATTTTTTCCCCTGCTAACTACACCTGTCTCTTACTCGAGACAACAAGTAGTTGTTAGGTCGAAATAGAGGGTTTGATCTGAGTTAACGCATCGTCCTAACCTCAGAGGTGGATGTAAAAGTAGGACCGAGAAAGAAAGAGAAAAGAATGATGAAATAGCAAGAAGAAGAAAAATGAGTAAAAAGGAAAAGAAGAATAGTTATGAAATAAGACAGCGGAAACGCCTGGAACTTACTCATCAAGAAAGAGAACGACAGTAACGGGATGAACGCATTCGGTAGGTTAGCCAATTTTACTTATACAATTTGGAACCAGCGAATAATTTCTTGTGCAATTATTCACATAGACAGTTGGCTTTTACAGCAGTAGGACAAGCTATAGTCTAAGAACCAGCATGTTACACAGCAAAACTGTAGGAAAGTATAGAAGAAATAACAAACCTGGACAGAATACAGCTTCTACGCAGGTACGTGAGATGAGACAAACCTGAACTTTTTAGATTATTCAATCCCAGTCCTTTCAACCGACCTTGACTATTTCTATCAGTTTCTTTGCCAACCTTAAATCCTCTTCCTCTTTCTTAAGTTCTTCCTTGTGGTTTGTCTCGGAGCACAAGTTCAAAATAATTTCATTCTGAAGTCAAATTTTTCCACTTCTTACTTCCCAAAGAGAATAATTCACAACATTTGAGTTCCTTTCAAGTAATCTCCACCACGTAATTCTCCTTTTGTTTACTTTCCTTCTCCTTCTCTTTTCATTTGTTTCTCCTAAATGCATTTTCTTCCTTCGATTTATCGTTTCGTCTCATTTTCAAAAGCTAATAGGTTCACAGTGTTTACTTTCAGGTCTTTTTTAAAATTCCTTTTGTTCTGTTCTTTCCTCTTCGTCGTTTGTTATATCGAGCTTTCTAAAGCTAAACACACTCTCTTGAGGAAACCTGTTGTGTTCCAACGAGTCTGTGTACACATAACTATCATAATCGGAACATACCCAAATTCTTGGAAACTCCCAAAGGGACCATGAATTGACCATTGATCAACATATCTCTCAGATATGATAGACTATTCAAATTCATTCAAAAATCAATTATAATTTGAAATGTAAAATTCCTTCAAACAAACAAAAGTCTACCCCATTGTTAAGGGTTCGAATAAACATATTTAAACATGATAAGGTTTATTGATAGGATTGCTTCAAAACAAAGATTCAAACAGAACCTTTGGGATAGTAAAGTCCAAACCCATTGATAAGGGTTGTTCCTATTCATTTTAATTCATTGGTTTGACACGTACACAGGCAGTATAAATACAACCCCAAAGAAAAGTCAAAATAGTGTTAAGAGACTCAGATCAGTGAACGACACCACCACAGAAACAACGTTTGTCGCGATTTAGAAAGTAAAGTGATTTCCAATAATAAATTGTTTTCGAATAATATTGGAAGTTCATTTTCTTTTCTAAAAAAGGAACTCGCGGTAACACGACACAAAATTTGGCGCAGTCGGTAGGATACGTCAACAGCAATTAGAAAAAAAACTTCAAAGAAGTCTACGTTGCTGGTGAGTTTTTACTCTTCAAGACGAATAATAACGAAGTAGTCAACGACTTCGAAGTATAAACTTCATTAAAGAAGGTTCGTCGTCGGTGCGACTCTTCAGGACCTAACATTACGTCGTGCGAAGACAACGTTGTTTCTCGAAGAAGCATTCAAGGATCATCATCAATAGTATTTTCACCAAGTTCGGAAGCACGCAGTAAGTCAAAGTTAGTCTATAATGGCCACTTCATCCTCTACTAAACCAGAAAGTCCTCCAAATCCGAAAAATATTCCTAAATTTCTCTGCAAATTAATACCCTGCAATTTAATGGTAATAGATACGAATTAGGACAATTCTTGGCAAAGTGCAATAATTCCTTTGCCTTAGCTAGCGAAAACCAACACACCCTCTGCTACGTACTTTCAAAAATATCAGGCAGGGCAATCGACCAAACTCAACAACAATTTAATAATTGGCAAGAATTAAAAGAAAAACTAAAAGATCTTTACCAAGACAAAAACATTTAAGCCAACTATTACAAGAACTAAACAGCGCACAGCAAACTCAAACGAAAGCATAACCGAGTACTATCAAGATTAAATTATATATGTTCAAGAATAATCAGTTGCATAAAGCAAACATGCAAAGATCCCGTCTCGATACCTGGACGGATAGATACCATAAAGAAATCACTAAGTCGATTCTATTCGCATCCTTCGATATCTAGGATGTTGAGGTGGAAAGACTTTGACAACCTGAACGAGGGCTTATAGCGCTGCGGTTGAAGAAGAAAAAAAGTGTTGAGAATTCGCAGAAATGAGGGTTCCTCTCGTTTTTCCCAAGACAAACCAAAGTATAACTTTAAGGGTGACAGAAAAGAAAGACACATCATATAAACTTAACACAAGGACTAACTACTTTGAAATTCTGTAGATATTGCAAAAAGGGACATACTATTGACGAATGTCGAACAAGACTTTACACAACCAACAACAAAAAGGAAAGGAAGAAAATACTCCTAATAGTAGGGATCGTGAGAGAAAACTGTTAATTTAAACTTCCAAGAATCCCCAGTGGAGAACACCTCACTGGAGGATCAGTTATCCAATTTGAGGGTGTTCCACGAATAAAAATACTGATGTCCAACAATACCTTAAACTTTGTGAATTACCATCTCCCAACTCTAACGACATTAATCAAAAATTAAAATTTTAATAGACACAGGATCAGAAGTAAACTTAATCAAAGCAAACAAATTGATTCCTGAGACTCGTTTTAAGCCTCTCGATAAAATAACATTACACGGGATAACTCCTGACCAACCAGTAACAACAGCAGAGGTAGTTGCGAAATTCCAGTATACATAGGAAAGTCAATTATTCCTGTAAATTTCATATCCTTAACGAGCGTACAAACGTCCTTATGACGGACTTCTAGGACAGGAATTCTTTCATTCAAATTTCGTTCAAATAGATTTTGGAAAATCCATTTTCAGTCAATCAATGAAATCATACCATTATGCCGAGAAAATCAGCCTAACATTCTAACTCGAATCCGATATTTTTAAATCCAAGGTGCGAAACTTTGGTCGAGTTAATGTATAACCCCGAAATTGGAGAGAATAATCCCTGAAGTTAATATCAAAAAGGGTATATACTCTCTCAAAGCCATTGTCAAAGTTCGGGACGGTAAGGCACTACGGTGTTAAACACTAGCACGTGTACCGAGCAGATCAGCCCCTGAACGTTTGGCTCGAACCCTTCCACGAGAATCCTTTATTTAAGGTCGAGGAAGGAGGATCAGGAAAAAGGAATGACGTTCTAAAGGCAAATCTCAGGCTCGAACATTTGTCAAACGACGAAAAGGCCTCCATAATCGATCTCTGTCAGAAGTACAACGATATTTTCTTATTACCTGACGATAAATTAACAAAAACTAGCGCAATGCAGCATGAAATTTCATTGACTAACACTCCAATTCATACAAGAACATATCGTTATCCCGAAGTCCATAAAAAGTAAACGACCAGGTAAACAGAATGTTGACCAAGGTATTATAAAACCCTCAATTTCTCCTGGTCATCCCCTCTATGGGTAGTTCCTAAAAAATTAGATGCATCCGGTAAAAAGAAATGGCGAGTTGTAGTCGATTACAGAAAATTAAATGATGTCACGGTAGGAGACAAATTTCCTATACCTAATATCGAAGAGATATTGGATCAACTAGGGCATTCCCAATACTTTACAACGCTGGATTTGGCTTCAGGTTTTCACCAAATTCCTGTAAAGGAAGAAGACCAACCAAAAACGGCATTCTCTACACCTTTAGGTCATTATGAATTCACTCGTATGCCTTTTGGACTAAAAAATGCACCTTCGACTTTCCAGAGACTGATGAATAATATATTGACAGGGTTGCAAGGAACACAGTGTTTCGTATACCTTGACGATATAGTAATTTATGCATCATCTCTTCAGCAACACACCTCAAAAACTAAAATCTGTATTTGACAGACTAAGAACAATAACCTAAAACTACAGCCAGACAAGTGCGAATTTTTAAAAAGGAAGTTGTGTATTTGGGACATGTCATATCGTCAGAAGGAGTTCGGCTAATCCACAAAGGTCGAAGCCATAACCAAATTTCCTGTTCCAA